>OX638221.1:0-20000 GCA_951805285.1 Thymelicus acteon
AACCTAACCTAACCTAACCTAACCTAACCTAACCTAACCTAACCTAACCTAACCTAACCTAACCTAACCTAACCTAACCTAACCTAACCTAACCTAACCTAACCTAACCTAACCTAACCTAACCTAACCTAACCTAACCTAACCTAACCTAACCTAACCTAACCTAACCTAACCTAACCTAACCTAACCTAACCTAACCTAACCTAACCTAACCTAACCTAACCTAACCTAACCTAACCTAACCTAACCTAACCTAACCTAACCTAACCTAACCTAACCTAACCTAACCTAACCTAACCTAACCTAACCTAACCTAACCTAACCTAACCTAACCTAACCTAACCTAACCTAACCTAACCTAACCTAACCTAACCTAACCTAACCTAACCTAACCTAACCTAACCTAACCTAACCTAACCTAACCTAACCTAACCTAACCTAACCTAACCTAACCTAACCTAACCTAACCTAACCTAACCTAACCTAACCTAACCTAACCTAACCTAACCTAACCTAACCTAACCTAACCTAACCTAACCTAACCTAACCTAACCTAACCTAACCTAACCTAACCTAACCTAACCTAACCTAACCTAACCTAACCTAACCTAACCTAACCTAACCTAACCTAACCTAACCTAACCTAACCTAACCTAACCTAACCTAACCTAACCTAACCTAACCTAACCTAACCTAACCTAACCTAACCTAACCTAACCTAACCTAACCTAACCTAACCTAACCTAACCTAACCTAACCTAACCTAACCTAACCTAACCTAACCTAACCTAACCTAACCTAACCTAACCTAACCTAACCTAACCTAACCTAACCTAACCTAACCTAACCTAACCTAACCTAACCTAACCTAACCTAACCTAACCTAACCTAACCTAACCTAACCTAACCTAACCTAACCTAACCTAACCTAACCTAACCTAACCTAACCTAACCTAACCTAACCTAACCTAACCTAACCTAACCTAACCTAACCTAACCTAACCTAACCTAACCTAACCTAACCTAACCTAACCTAACCTAACCTAACCTAACCTAACCTAACCTAACCTAACCTAACCTAACCTAACCTAACCTAACCTAACCTAACCTAACCTAACCTAACCTAACCTAACCTAACCTAACCTAACCTAACCTAACCTAACCTAACCTAACCTAACCTAACCTAACCTAACCTAACCTAACCTAACCTAACCTAACCTAACCTAACCTAACCTAACCTAACCTAACCTAACCTAACCTAACCTAACCTAACCTAACCTAACCTAACCTAACCTAACCTAACCTAACCTAACCTAACCTAACCTAACCTAACCTAACCTAACCTAACCTAACCTAACCTAACCTAACCTAACCTAACCTAACCTAACCTAACCTAACCTAACCTAACCTAACCTAACCTAACCTAACCTAACCTAACCTAACCTAACCTAACCTAACCTAACCTAACCTAACCTAACCTAACCTAACCTAACCTAACCTAACCTAACCTAACCTAACCTAACCTAACCTAACCTAACCTAACCTAACCTAACCTAACCTAACCTAACCTAACCTAACCTAACCTAACCTAACCTAACCTAACCTAACCTAACCTAACCTAACCTAACCTAACCTAACCTAACCTAACCTAACCTAACCTAACCTAACCTAACCTAACCTAACCTAACCTAACCTAACCTAACCTAACCTAACCTAACCTAACCTAACCTAACCTAACCTAACCTAACCTAACCTAACCTAACCTAACCTAACCTAACCTAACCTAACCTAACCTAACCTAACCTAACCTAACCTAACCTAACCTAACCTAACCTAACCTAACCTAACCTAACCTAACCTAACCTAACCTAACCTAACCTAACCTAACCTAACCTAACCTAACCTAACCTAACCTAACCTAACCTAACCTAACCTAACCTAACCTAACCTAACCTAACCTAACCTAACCTAACCTAACCTAACCTAACCTAACCTAACCTAACCTAACCTAACCTAACCTAACCTAACCTAACCTAACCTAACCTAACCTAACCTAACCTAACCTAACCTAACCTAACCTAACCTAACCTAACCTAACCTAACCTAACCTAACCTAACCTAACCTAACCTAACCTAACCTAACCTAACCTAACCTAACCTAACCTAACCTAACCTAACCTAACCTAACCTAACCTAACCTAACCTAACCTAACCTAACCTAACCTAACCTAACCTAACCTAACCTAACCTAACCTAACCTAACCTAACCTAACCTAACCTAACCTAACCTAACCTAACCTAACCTAACCTAACCTAACCTAACCTAACCTAACCTAACCTAACCTAACCTAACCTAACCTAACCTAACCTAACCTAACCTAACCTAACCTAACCTAACCTAACCTAACCTAACCTAACCTAACCTAACCTAACCTAACCTAACCTAACCTAACCTAACCTAACCTAACCTAACCTAACCTAACCTAACCTAACCTAACCTAACCTAACCTAACCTAACCTAACCTAACCTAACCTAACCTAACCTAACCTAACCTAACCTAACCTAACCTAACCTAACCTAACCTAACCTAACCTAACCTAACCTAACCTAACCTAACCTAACCTAACCTAACCTAACCTAACCTAACCTAACCTAACCTAACCTAACCTAACCTAACCTAACCTAACCTAACCTAACCTAACCTAACCTAACCTAACCTAACCTAACCTAACCTAACCTAACCTAACCTAACCTAACCTAACCTAACCTAACCTAACCTAACCTAACCTAACCTAACCTAACCTAACCTAACCTAACCTAACCTAACCTAACCTAACCTAACCTAACCTAACCTAACCTAACCTAACCTAACCTAACCTAACCTAACCTAACCTAACCTAACCTAACCTAACCTAACCTAACCTAACCTAACCTAACCTAACCTAACCTAACCTAACCTAACCTAACCTAACCTAACCTAACCTAACCTAACCTAACCTAACCTAACCTAACCTAACCTAACCTAACCTAACCTAACCTAACCTAACCTAACCTAACCTAACCTAACCTAACCTAACCTAACCTAACCTAACCTAACCTAACCTAACCTAACCTAACCTAACCTAACCTAACCTAACCTAACCTAACCTAACCTAACCTAACCTAACCTAACCTAACCTAACCTAACCTAACCTAACCTAACCTAACCTAACCTAACCTAACCTAACCTAACCTAACCTAACCTAACCTAACCTAACCTAACCTAACCTAACCTAACCTAACCTAACCTAACCTAACCTAACCTAACCTAACCTAACCTAACCTAACCTAACCTAACCTAACTCTAACCTAACCTAACCTAACCTAACCTAACCTAACCTAACCTAACCTAACCTAACCTAACCTAACCTAACCTAACCTAACCTAACCTAACCTAACCTAACCTAACCTAACCTAACCTAACCTAACCTAACCTAACCTAACCTAACCTAACCTAACCTAACCTAACCTAACCTAACCTAACCTAACCTAACCTAACCTAACCTAACCTAACCTAACCTAACCTAACCTAACCTAACCTAACCTAACCTAACCTAACCTAACCTAACCTAACCTAACCTAACCTAACCTAACCTAACCTAACCTAACCTAACCTAACCTAACCTAACCTAACCTAACCTAACCTAACCTAACCTAACCTAACCTAACCTAACCTAACCTAACCTAACCTAACCTAACCTAACCTAACCTAACCTAACCTAACCTAACCTAACCTAACCTAACCTAACCTAACCTAACCTAACCTAACCTAACCTAACCTAACCTAACCTAACCTAACCTAACCTAACCTAACCTAACCTAACCTAACCTAACCTAACCTAACCTAACCTAACCTAACCTAACCTAACCTAACCTAACCTAACCTAACCTAACCTAACCTAACCTAACCTAACCTAACCTAACCTAACCTAACCTAACCTAACCTAACCTAACCTAACCTAACCTAACCTAACCTAACCTAACCTAACCTAACCTAACCTAACCTAACCTAACCTAACCTAACCTAACCTAACCTAACCTAACCTAACCTAACCTAACCTAACCTAACCTAACCTAACCTAACCTAACCTAACCTAACCTAACCTAACCTAACCTAACCTAACCTAACCTAACCTAACCTAACCTAACCTAACCTAACCTAACCTAACCTAACCTAACCTAACCTAACCTAACCTAACCTAACCTAACCTAACCTAACCTAACCTAACCTAACCTAACCTAACCTAACCTAACCTAACCTAACCTAACCTAACCTAACCTAACCTAACCTAACCTAACCTAACCTAACCTAACCTAACCTAACCTAACCTAACCTAACCTAACCTAACCTAACCTAACCTAACCTAACCTAACCTAACCTAACCTAACCTAACCTAACCTAACCTAACCTAACCTAACCTAACCTAACCTAACCTAACCTAACCTAACCTAACCTAACCTAACCTAACCTAACCTAACCTAACCTAACCTAACCTAACCTAACCTAACCTAACCTAACCTAACCTAACCTAACCTAACCTAACCTAACCTAACCTAACCTAACCTAACCTAACCTAACCTAACCTAACCTAACCTAACCTAACCTAACCTAACCTAACCTAACCTAACCTAACCTAACCTAACCTAACCTAACCTAACCTAACCTAACCTAACCTAACCTAACCTAACCTAACCTAACCTAACCTAACCTAACCTAACCTAACCTAACCTAACCTAACCTAACCTAACCTAACCTAACCTAACCTAACCTAACCTAACCTAACCTAACCTAACCTAACCTAACCTAACCTAACCTAACCTAACCTAACCTAACCTAACCTAACCTAACCTAACCTAACCTAACCTAACCTAACCTAACCTAACCTAACCTAACCTAACCTAACCTAACCTAACCTAACCTAACCTAACCTAACCTAACCTAACCTAACCTAACCTAACCTAACCTAACCTAACCTAACCTAACCTAACCTAACCTAACCTAACCTAACCTAACCTAACCTAACCTAACCTAACCTAACCTAACCTAACCTAACCTAACCTAACCTAACCTAACCTAACCTAACCTAACCTAACCTAACCTAACCTAACCTAACCTAACCTAACCTAACCTAACCTAACCTAACCTAACCTAACCTAACCTAACCTAACCTAACCTAACCTAACCTAACCTAACCTAACCTAACCTAACCTAACCTAACCTAACCTAACCTAACCTAACCTAACCTAACCTAACCTAACCTAACCTAACCTAACCTAACCTAACCTAACCTAACCTAACCTAACCTAACCTAACCTAACCTAACCTAACCTAACCTAACCTAACCTAACCTAACCTAACCTAACCTAACCTAACCTAACCTAACCTAACCTAACCTAACCTAACCTAACCTAACCTAACCTAACCTAACCTAACCTAACCTAACCTAACCTAACCTAACCTAACCTAACCTAACCTAACCTAACCTAACCTAACCTAACCTAACCTAACCTAACCTAACCTAACCTAACCTAACCTAACCTAACCTAACCTAACCTAACCTAACCTAACCTAACCTAACCTAACCTAACCTAACCTAACCTAACCTAACCTAACCTAACCTAACCTAACCTAACCTAACCTAACCTAACCTAACCTAACCTAACCTAACCTAACCTAACCTAACCTAACCTAACCTAACCTAACCTAACCTAACCTAACCTAACCTAACCTAACCTAACCTAACCTAACCTAACCTAACCTAACCTAACCTAACCTAACCTAACCTAACCTAACCTAACCTAACCTAACCTAACCTAACCTAACCTAACCTAACCTAACCTAACCTAACCTAACCTAACCTAACCTAACCTAACCTAACCTAACCTAACCTAACCTAACCTAACCTAACCTAACCTAACCTAACCTAACCTAACCTAACCTAACCTAACCTAACCTAACCTAACCTAACCTAACCTAACCTAACCTAACCTAACCTAACCTAACCTAACCTAACCTAACCTAACCTAACCTAACCTAACCTAACCTAACCTAACCTAACCTAACCTAACCTAACCTAACCTAACCTAACCTAACCTAACCTAACCTAACCTAACCTAACCTAACCTAACCTAACCTAACCTAACCTAACCTAACCTAACCTAACCTAACCTAACCTAACCTAACCTAACCTAACCTAACCTAACCTAACCTAACCTAACCTAACCTAACCTAACCTAACCTAACCTAACCTAACCTAACCTAACCTAACCTAACCTAACCTAACCTAACCTAACCTAACCTAACCTAACCTAACCTAACCTAACCTAACCTAACCTAACCTAACCTAACCTAACCTAACCTAACCTAACCTAACCTAACCTAACCTAACCTAACCTAACCTAACCTAACCTAACCTAACCTAACCTAACCTAACCTAACCTAACCTAACCTAACCTAACCTAACCTAACCTAACCTAACCTAACCTAACCTAACCTAACCTAACCTAACCTAACCTAACCTAACCTAACCTAACCTAACCTAACCTAACCTAACCTAACCTAACCTAACCTAACCTAACCTAACCTAACCTAACCTAACCTAACCTAACCTAACCTAACCTAACCTAACCTAACCTAACCTAACCTAACCTAACCTAACCTAACCTAACCTAACCTAACCTAACCTAACCTAACCTAACCTAACCTAACCTAACCTAACCTAACCTAACCTAACCTAACCTAACCTAACCTAACCTAACCTAACCTAACCTAACCTAACCTAACCTAACCTAACCTAACCTAACCTAACCTAACCTAACCTAACCTAACCTAACCTAACCTAACCTAACCTAACCTAACCTAACCTAACCTAACCTAACCTAACCTAACCTAACCTAACCTAACCTAACCTAACCTAACCTAACCTAACCTAACCTAACCTAACCTAACCTAACCTAACCTAACCTAACCTAACCTAACCTAACCTAACCTAACCTAACCTAACCTAACCTAACCTAACCTAACCTAACCTAACCTAACCTAACCTAACCTAACCTAACCTAACCTAACCTAACCTAACCTAACCTAACCTAACCTAACCTAACCTAACCTAACCTAACCTAACCTAACCTAACCTAACCTAACCTAACCTAACCTAACCTAACCTAACCTAACCTAACCTAACCTAACCTAACCTAACCTAACCTAACCTAACCTAACCTAACCTAACCTAACCTAACCTAACCTAACCTAACCTAACCTAACCTAACCTAACCTAACCTAACCTAACCTAACCTAACCTAACCTAACCTAACCTAACCTAACCTAACCTAACCTAACCTAACCTAACCTAACCTAACCTAACCTAACCTAACCTAACCTAACCTAACCTAACCTAACCTAACCTAACCTAACCTAACCTAACCTAACCTAACCTAACCTAACCTAACCTAACCTAACCTAACCTAACCTAACCTAACCTAACCTAACCTAACCTAACCTAACCTAACCTAACCTAACCTAACCTAACCTAACCTAACCTAACCTAACCTAACCTAACCTAACCTAACCTAACCTAACCTAACCTAACCTAACCTAACCTAACCTAACCTAACCTAACCTAACCTAACCTAACCTAACCTAACCTAACCTAACCTAACCTAACCTAACCTAACCTAACCTAACCTAACCTAACCTAACCTAACCTAACCTAACCTAACCTAACCTAACCTAACCTAACCTAACCTAACCTAACCTAACCTAACCTAACCTAACCTAACCTAACCTAACCTAACCTAACCTAACCTAACCTAACCTAACCTAACCTAACCTAACCTAACCTAACCTAACCTAACCTAACCTAACCTAACCTAACCTAACCTAACCTAACCTAACCTAACCTAACCTAACCTAACCTAACCTAACCTAACCTAACCTAACCTAACCTAACCTAACCTAACCTAACCTAACCTAACCTAACCTAACCTAACCTAACCTAACCTAACCTAACCTAACCTAACCTAACCTAACCTAACCTAACCTAACCTAACCTAACCTAACCTAACCTAACCTAACCTAACCTAACCTAACCTAACCTAACCTAACCTAACCTAACCTAACCTAACCTAACCTAACCTAACCTAACCTAACCTAACCTAACCTAACCTAACCTAACCTAACCTAACCTAACCTAACCTAACCTAACCTAACCTAACCTAACCTAACCTAACCTAACCTAACCTAACCTAACCTAACCTAACCTAACCTAACCTAACCTAACCTAACCTAACCTAACCTAACCTAACCTAACCTAACCTAACCTAACCTAACCTAACCTAACCTAACCTAACCTAACCTAACCTAACCTAACCTAACCTAACCTAACCTAACCTAACCTAACCTAACCTAACCTAACCTAACCTAACCTAACCTAACCTAACCTAACCTAACCTAACCTAACCTAACCTAACCTAACCTAACCTAACCTAACCTAACCTAACCTAACCTAACCTAACCTAACCTAACCTAACCTAACCTAACCTAACCTAACCTAACCTAACCTAACCTAACCTAACCTAACCTAACCTAACCTAACCTAACCTAACCTAACCTAACCTAACCTAACCTAACCTAACCTAACCTAACCTAACCTAACCTAACCTAACCTAACCTAACCTAACCTAACCTAACCTAACCTAACCTAACCTAACCTAACCTAACCTAACCTAACCTAACCTAACCTAACCTAACCTAACCTAACCTAACCTAACCTAACCTAACCTAACCTAACCTAACCTAACCTAACCTAACCTAACCTAACCTAACCTAACCTAACCTAACCTAACCTAACCTAACCTAACCTAACCTAACCTAACCTAACCTAACCTAACCTAACCTAACCTAACCTAACCTAACCTAACCTAACCTAACCTAACCTAACCTAACCTAACCTAACCTAACCTAACCTAACCTAACCTAACCTAACCTAACCTAACCTAACCTAACCTAACCTAACCTAACCTAACCTAACCTAACCTAACCTAACCTAACCTAACCTAACCTAACCTAACCTAACCTAACCTAACCTAACCTAACCTAACCTAACCTAACCTAACCTAACCTAACCTAACCTAACCTAACCTAACCTAACCTAACCTAACCTAACCTAACCTAACCTAACCTAACCTAACCTAACCTAACCTAACCTAACCTAACCTAACCTAACCTAACCTAACCTAACCTAACCTAACCTAACCTAACCTAACCTAACCTAACCTAACCTAACCTAACCTAACCTAACCTAACCTAACCTAACCTAACCTAACCTAACCTAACCTAACCTAACCTAACCTAACCTAACCTAACCTAACCTAACCTAACCTAACCTAACCTAACCTAACCTAACCTAACCTAACCTAACCTAACCTAACCTAACCTAACCTAACCTAACCTAACCTAACCTAACCTAACCTAACCTAACCTAACCTAACCTAACCTAACCTAACCTAACCTAACCTAACCTAACCTAACCTAACCTAACCTAACCTAACCTAACCTAACCTAACCTAACCTAACCTAACCTAACCTAACCTAACCTAACCTAACCTAACCTAACCTAACCTAACCTAACCTAACCTAACCTAACCTAACCTAACCTAACCTAACCTAACCTAACCTAACCTAACCTAACCTAACCTAACCTAACCTAACCTAACCTAACCTAACCTAACCTAACCTAACCTAACCTAACCTAACCTAACCTAACCTAACCTAACCTAACCTAACCTAACCTAACCTAACCTAACCTAACCTAACCTAACCTAACCTAACCTAACCTAACCTAACCTAACCTAACCTAACCTAACCTAACCTAACCTAACCTAACCTAACCTAACCTAACCTAACCTAACCTAACCTAACCTAACCTAACCTAACCTAACCTAACCTAACCTAACCTAACCTAACCTAACCTAACCTAACCTAACCTAACCTAACCTAACCTAACCTAACCTAACCTAACCTAACCTAACCTAACCTAACCTAACCTAACCTAACCTAACCTAACCTAACCTAACCTAACCTAACCTAACCTAACCTAACCTAACCTAACCTAACCTAACCTAACCTAACCTAACCTAACCTAACCTAACCTAACCTAACCTAACCTAACCTAACCTAACCTAACCTAACCTAACCTAACCTAACCTAACCTAACCTAACCTAACCTAACCTAACCTAACCTAACCTAACCTAACCTAACCTAACCTAACCTAACCTAACCTAACCTAACCTAACCTAACCTAACCTAACCTAACCTAACCTAACCTAACCTAACCTAACCTAACCTAACCTAACCTAACCTAACCTAACCTAACCTAACCTAACCTAACCTAACCTAACCTAACCTAACCTAACCTAACCTAACCTAACCTAACCTAACCTAACCTAACCTAACCTAACCTAACCTAACCTAACCTAACCTAACCTAACCTAACCTAACCTAACCTAACCTAACCTAACCTAACCTAACCTAACCTAACCTAACCTAACCTAACCTAACCTAACCTAACCTAACCTAACCTAACCTAACCTAACCTAACCTAACCTAACCTAACCTAACCTAACCTAACCTAACCTAACCTAACCTAACCTAACCTAACCTAACCTAACCTAACCTAACCTAACCTAACCTAACCTAACCTAACCTAACCTAACCTAACCTAACCTAACCTAACCTAACCTAACCTAACCTAACCTAACCTAACCTAACCTAACCTAACCTAACCTAACCTAACCTAACCTAACCTAACCTAACCTAACCTAACCTAACCTAACCTAACCTAACCTAACCTAACCTAACCTAACCTAACCTAACCTAACCTAACCTAACCTAACCTAACCTAACCTAACCTAACCTAACCTAACCTAACCTAACCTAACCTAACCTAACCTAACCTAACCTAACCTAACCTAACCTAACCTAACCTAACCTAACCTAACCTAACCTAACCTAACCTAACCTAACCTAACCTAACCTAACCTAACCTAACCTAACCTAACCTAACCTAACCTAACCTAACCTAACCTAACCTAACCTAACCTAACCTAACCTAACCTAACCTAACCTAACCTAACCTAACCTAACCTAACCTAACCTAACCTAACCTAACCTAACCTAACCTAACCTAACCTAACCTAACCTAACCTAACCTAACCTAACCTAACCTAACCTAACCTAACCTAACCTAACCTAACCTAACCTAACCTAACCTAACCTAACCTAACCTAACCTAACCTAACCTAACCTAACCTAACCTAACCTAACCTAACCTAACCTAACCTAACCTAACCTAACCTAACCTAACCTAACCTAACCTAACCTAACCTAACCTAACCTAACCTAACCTAACCTAACCTAACCTAACCTAACCTAACCTAACCTAACCTAACCTAACCTAACCTAACCTAACCTAACCTAACCTAACCTAACCTAACCTAACCTAACCTAACCTAACCTAACCTAACCTAACCTAACCTAACCTAACCTAACCTAACCTAACCTAACCTAACCTAACCTAACCTAACCTAACCTAACCTAACCTAACCTAACCTAACCTAACCTAACCTAACCTAACCTAACCTAACCTAACCTAACCTAACCTAACCTAACCTAACCTAACCTAACCTAACCTAACCTAACCTAACCTAACCTAACCTAACCTAACCTAACCTAACCTAACCTAACCTAACCTAACCTAACCTAACCTAACCTAACCTAACCTAACCTAACCTAACCTAACCTAACCTAACCTAACCTAACCTAACCTAACCTAACCTAACCTAACCTAACCTAACCTAACCTAACCTAACCTAACCTAACCTAACCTAACCTAACCTAACCTAACCTAACCTAACCTAACCTAACCTAACCTAACCTAACCTAACCTAACCTAACCTAACCTAACCTAACCTAACCTAACCTAACCTAACCTAACCTAACCTAACCTAACCTAACCTAACCTAACCTAACCTAACCTAACCTAACCTAACCTAACCTAACCTAACCTAACCTAACCTAACCTAACCTAACCTAACCTAACCTAACCTAACCTAACCTAACCTAACCTAACCTAACCTAACCTAACCTAACCTAACCTAACCTAACCTAACCTAACCTAACCTAACCTAACCTAACCTAACCTAACCTAACCTAACCTAACCTAACCTAACCTAACCTAACCTAACCTAACCTAACCTAACCTAACCTAACCTAACCTAACCTAACCTAACCTAACCTAACCTAACCTAACCTAACCTAACCTAACCTAACCTAACCTAACCTAACCTAACCTAACCTAACCTAACCTAACCTAACCTAACCTAACCTAACCTAACCTAACCTAACCTAACCTAACCTAACCTAACCTAACCTAACCTAACCTAACCTAACCTAACCTAACCTAACCTAACCTAACCTAACCTAACCTAACCTAACCTAACCTAACCTAACCTAACCTAACCTAACCTAACCTAACCTAACCTAACCTAACCTAACCTAACCTAACCTAACCTAACCTAACCTAACCTAACCTAACCTAACCTAACCTAACCTAACCTAACCTAACCTAACCTAACCTAACCTAACCTAACCTAACCTAACCTAACCTAACCTAACCTAACCTAACCTAACCTAACCTAACCTAACCTAACCTAACCTAACCTAACCTAACCTAACCTAACCTAACCTAACCTAACCTAACCTAACCTAACCTAACCTAACCTAACCTAACCTAACCTAACCTAACCTAACCTAACCTAACCTAACCTAACCTAACCTAACCTAACCTAACCTAACCTAACCTAACCTAACCTAACCTAACCTAACCTAACCTAACCTAACCTAACCTAACCTAACCTAACCTAACCTAACCTAACCTAACCTAACCTAACCTAACCTAACCTAACCTAACCTAACCTAACCTAACCTAACCTAACCTAACCTAACCTAACCTAACCTAACCTAACCTAACCTAACCTAACCTAACCTAACCTAACCTAACCTAACCTAACCTAACCTAACCTAACCTAACCTAACCTAACCTAACCTAACCTAACCTAACCTAACCTAACCTAACCTAACCTAACCTAACCTAACCTAACCTAACCTAACCTAACCTAACCTAACCTAACCTAACCTAACCTAACCTAACCTAACCTAACCTAACCTAACCTAACCTAACCTAACCTAACCTAACCTAACCTAACCTAACCTAACCTAACCTAACCTAACCTAACCTAACCTAACCTAACCTAACCTAACCTAACCTAACCTAACCTAACCTAACCTAACCTAACCTAACCTAACCTAACCTAACCTAACCTAACCTAACCTAACCTAACCTAACCTAACCTAACCTAACCTAACCTAACCTAACCTAACCTAACCTAACCTAACCTAACCTAACCTAACCTAACCTAACCTAACCTAACCTAACCTAACCTAACCTAACCTAACCTAACCTAACCTAACCTAACCTAACCTAACCTAACCTAACCTAACCTAACCTAACCTAACCTAACCTAACCTAACCTAACCTAACCTAACCTAACCTAACCTAACCTAACCTAACCTAACCTAACCTAACCTAACCTAACCTAACCTAACCTAACCTAACCTAACCTAACCTAACCTAACCTAACCTAACCTAACCTAACCTAACCTAACCTAACCTAACCTAACCTAACCTAACCTAACCTAACCTAACCTAACCTAACCTAACCTAACCTAACCTAACCTAACCTAACCTAACCTAACCTAACCTAACCTAACCTAACCTAACCTAACCTAACCTAACCTAACCTAACCTAACCTAACCTAACCTAACCTAACCTAACCTAACCTAACCTAACCTAACCTAACCTAACCTAACCTAACCTAACCTAACCTAACCTAACCTAACCTAACCTAACCTAACCTAACCTAACCTAACCTAACCTAACCTAACCTAACCTAACCTAACCTAACCTAACCTAACCTAACCTAACCTAACCTAACCTAACCTAACCTAACCTAACCTAACCTAACCTAACCTAACCTAACCTAACCTAACCTAACCTAACCTAACCTAACCTAACCTAACCTAACCTAACCTAACCTAACCTAACCTAACCTAACCTAACCTAACCTAACCTAACCTAACCTAACCTAACCTAACCTAACCTAACCTAACCTAACCTAACCTAACCTAACCTAACCTAACCTAACCTAACCTAACCTAACCTAACCTAACCTAACCTAACCTAACCTAACCTAACCTAACCTAACCTAACCTAACCTAACCTAACCTAACCTAACCTAACCTAACCTAACCTAACCTAACCTAACCTAACCTAACCTAACCTAACCTAACCTAACCTAACCTAACCTAACCTAACCTAACCTAACCTAACCTAACCTAACCTAACCTAACCTAACCTAACCTAACCTAACCTAACCTAACCTAACCTAACCTAACCTAACCTAACCTAACCTAACCTAACCTAACCTAACCTAACCTAACCTAACCTAACCTAACCTAACCTAACCTAACCTAACCTAACCTAACCTAACCTAACCTAACCTAACCTAACCTAACCTAACCTAACCTAACCTAACCTAACCTAACCTAACCTAACCTAACCTAACCTAACCTAACCTAACCTAACCTAACCTAACCTAACCTAACCTAACCTAACCTAACCTAACCTAACCTAACCTAACCTAACCTAACCTAACCTAACCTAACCTAACCTAACCTAACCTAACCTAACCTAACCTAACCTAACCTAACCTAACCTAACCTAACCTAACCTAACCTAACCTAACCTAACCTAACCTAACCTAACCTAACCTAACCTAACCTAACCTAACCTAACCTAACCTAACCTAACCTAACCTAACCTAACCTAACCTAACCTAACCTAACCTAACCTAACCTAACCTAACCAGTCGCGCGCCTCCAGCCGTTGAGAACGCTCACCGCAAATTGTTCTGTGTTAATTTAGAATTTTTTAAAAATTATTTTCTCCGGAAATTTTAAGTGCACAGTGGAGTGCTATATGTCAAATTGTGCAGAAAAGTGCGGGCTATCTGAGTGTATAAAAAGTTTTGGTGAAAAGTGCGAAATTGTTTGGATTTTATCTAAAAAACAGGTAAATTGCAAAAATTAAATACAGTAATTCTAAATTAATTCGAAAACAAGATCGATACCCCATATTTTTTATTATTGCACTCTCTTTGCCTTATTAAGACGCATCTTTTGACATATTGCACGTCAAAATCTACCCACGCATTTTTGCGCAAATTAGCTAAAAGTAAAAAACCACGTGGCGGCCATTTTTAATTCTGGAGGTGCGCGGCTAATTTTGGCTGTTGGATTTTATAGATATAATTGTAAGTAGTTGCATGCAATTTTTCATTTTTCTTAATTCGCTTTATTTCCATAGTTTTAAGCAATTATGTTTATCATAGTACTTTTGAAAATTTTTAATTGTTAATTTTAATTATAGGTTAAGCTTAAAAAATCTGTTTGTTAGTTTTAAATATAGATATCAGTAGTTTGTACCTGCCTTATAAATTTCAGCTTCTTAAGAGTTTTTTTGGGGGACTTATTAAATTTTTTCTGAAACCACGTGTCCACGTGGTCACTGAAGGAGTCGCGTCAGAGAATTTATTTTTATCTTAAAAATAGGGTCAAGCTATCCTTTTTCATTACCCATATTTTTATTTCCAAAATTTGATATATTGCCGGTTTAATTGAACTTAAATCTAAAAAATCTAGAAATTTTGACATTTAAATACAATTTAAAAATAATTACAAAAAATCTAGAAAATCGTTGTCACGTCAGTTTTATAGAGGAACGGGAACACGTCCTACACCCCCAAATTTCAACGGTCTAGCTTGCCTGGTTCCAAAATAAAAGGCAATAAACCAAAAACAACTTGTGTTTTTCACATCACCAAATACATTGATTACCAATATGTCTTCAAAATCCGTTCAAACCTCTAAACCAATACCGAAGAAGGACCCCAAAACTAAGTCTGAGTCATCGACCATGTCCAAGAAGGGGGAAAAACCAAAAATACCCCGGAATGAAGACATACCCAAAATCACGACTGCCCCCACGGTTGTTGTAAATCCGAACCCAACACTGAATGTACTCCAAACTCCTGCAGCCTGCTCCACCCCAAAGCCTGACCCCTGGGAAGATCAGAGACTGAAGCCGGAAATTCTCCAGGCAAATGTGGAAACGTTGCCGACAGAGGCAAGGAGCGACACTAGATCGGATTCTAGTCTGCTACGCATACGGGCCCAAATTAGGCATGCCAAATCCGTCGAGGAACAGACGGCCTTGACTAAGACGCCGGAGCCAGAGCTAGAATCCGACGACGAGGTGAACTCCTGCGCCTCTATAGACCATTCGGCCAACAGGACTACACGAATGCTGGGAGAGTTTCCGGCAAGGGCTAATGAAATATTGCAGCGGGCGAAGGCAGAATTGGAAGAGTCACGTAACCTCAAAAAAGAGATACGGGAAAACGTAGTAGGTCTTGTACAGGAACTCTATGAAATGGTCCTTAAGCTGTCGGACTCAAGAACTCGGCATATGGTGGAAGCCCATCGTGCCAAGTCCAGTGTTGCCAAACAATTGGAGAGACAGGCACAAAAACACCAGCAACGCTTAGAACAAGCACTCAACGACCATGCCGAGGTCAAAACAATAGTTGGAAGCCTCACAAAAGACACCGATGCCCTAAGGCAGATCCTAGCTAGGGACATAAGTGAACAATTGGCAGAAGTCAGACAAATGGCGAAAGCTATGATTAAAGATGGTAAGGAAGCTTTAGAAAAACAGCGAAAAATCTGGGAGGCTTGCTCTCAATCCAAAAAATTGGACCAAGCACCTGCAACGATTCCGGATCTCTCGGAGATAAAAGATGAGCTGAAGGAAATCAAAACTACTATAGCTGACTTAAAGCTAAGGCAGGAAAATCAGCATAACCAGGAAAGCTTTACAGGGCTGGCTCAAGAAGACCTAGAGAAAGCCCTTAGAGAAGCCACTGCTATCCAACCAGACCTAACCCCCGTGATCAACATCTGTACGGAGGTAAGAGAAGCTATGGGAGAGCTAATTCACGCCATAGCAAGCCGGGAAACTACCAAAGACACCGATGAACAGGCGGTAAACCTTAAATCGCAGATGGTTGAGCTGAGGCAGGATATGGCCAGCTTAAGGGATACCACTGTGGAAGTAGCGGCCCCCATCAGACTGGCGGTGGAGGAGATCAAAGGTGGCCTCAAGGAACCAAGTGAGAAGCCAAAGCCCAGGCCAAAGCATAGACCAACTCCCACCTCTACAAAGACATCGCGGTACGCCTTGGTGCTGGAATCAGCAGATCCAAGACATACCAGTGAAGATATTGTAAAGGAAATCAAGGAGAAGATCGACGTGGTTGAGCTGGGCGTTGGTGTAAATAGCATTAAGAAACTACGTCAGCAGAAGGTTGTAATCAGCTGCGACACCGACCACCAAAGGGGAATACTTGAAGGCGCCCTGCGGGAAAAAAACGGAAAACTGACTATTAGTCAGCCAAAACCTAGGAACCCACAGCTGCGTCTTCTAGAACTAACACCAGATATCTCCGACGCTAAAATCATAGAGGCAATCACTAAACAAAATAGACACCTCGTAAAAGACCTGACCCACGATCACACACAGGCTACGGTAGTACGCAGAACAAAAGGGAGGCACAGCGGCTTGGTGAACGTAATTCTAGAGACGTCACCAGCCTTGTGGCAACACCTGGTTGACCAAAGGCTACGAATAGGGTACCAGGTGGTCCCGGCCTTGGACCAATCCCCGGTGATACAATGTTACCGCTGCCTGGGCTTCGGTCACAGGGCCAGGGACTGCAGAGGTGAATCTAGCTGTGGCTTCTGCTCAGAACAACATGACACAAGGGAATGTCCAAACAGAAGCAGAACCCCCAGATGTGTCAACTGTGCGGACAGGCAAAACGGCGACCGAACACACCCGGCATACAGCGCGGAATGCCCAGAATGGCAAAAATGGGATAGGATAGCCAGAGCAGCAGTTAACTACTGCTGAAATAGGCACCCCAATACCCAACATAGCATCACAAAAAGAAATAGGCATTAAAATTATTCAAGCTAATTTAGGTAGGGGCCTTGCTGCCACCCAAGAGTGCCTCGTCCAGGCAAACAATAAAAATATATCTGTAGCCCTCTTACAAGAACCATATATAGGTAATAAATTGCAATTAATATGTAAACATAGAGTTATACAAAGATCAAACCCAATTAACCCCATTAAATCGGCAATAGTCATACCTGACAAAAATCTCACTATCATTGAAAATCCCACCCTAGTGGATGAGAACATGGCTGCAGTGGTTGTCGAATTTGGAGGCACACGAATTGGCCTTGTTTCAGTCTACTGGGAGGATTATCAGAACATAGATATGTACCTTAATAAATTGCAATTTATTATTAATAACATCGGAGTCAATCGTGTCATCGTGGGAGGAGACATCAACGCGAGCAGTCAATGGTGGGGCTGTAATGACGAGGATGCAAGGGGCGCTGCCGTGACTGAGTTTGTGGCGCAAAATGGGTTCCACTTCTTGAACGAGGGCCAGGTTCCAACCTTCTGGACCATCAGAGGAGGAAAGATATATAAAAGTATAGTAGATGTCACTTTCTGCAGCGACTCACAACGTAATTATATCAAAAACTGGAAAGTAGAAGAGGACCTTATCTCAACCTCCGACCATCGGGCTATAACATTCCAAGTGACCGCTAAAATCTCCAACAGGAAAATTGATGAGGAAAGGACGACCACCAGAATATATAACACAAGCAAGGCAAAATGGCACGAATTTAAAGAAACTTTTAAGTCCCAGCTACAGAAAGACAACGTCACAACCAGCACTGTGGAGAAAATAGGCAAGAAAGACCAACTTAATGAAATGGTGGTAAAATATACAAAATGTATTACGATCGCGTGCGACAAAACTGTCCCAAAGATAAGCCCACTGAAGAAAAATACCAAAATCCAGTGGTGGACAGCAGAGCTAACAGAACTCAAGGAAAAAGTGAAAAGAGTAAGGGCAAGAATTAGGCATGCCAATCCCAGACGAAGACCTTTCGTAGTAGAAGAATATAAATCCCTACTTGAATCATACAAAGAAAAGATTATCGCAGCTAGAACTACTAGCTGGAGGGAGTTCACTTCAGGTCAAGAAAAGGAGTCCCTCTGGGATAAATATTACCGCATTGCGAAGTATGCCAACAGAAACAATGATGTTCAGATGCTGAGAGTTGGAGATACTGTCCTAGACCCGGAACAATCAGCAAACCTGCTTGCATCTACTTTTTACCCAGATGACTCCACACATACGGATGATGATTGCCACAGAGAAGTGCGGCAAGAAATAGAGGAATGGAAAAGCGAAATAACTAGCAATGCTAACAGTGCGAACACACCAACTTTTACCGCTACGGAGCTGCTATCGGTGCTTAAAGGCCTGAACCCCAACAAGGCTCCAGGGAATGACGGCTTCACGTCGGATATATGTGAAAAGTCCATAGAAGCTGAACCTGAGTTGTTCTTGGCCCTCCTGAACAAATGTCTCCATCTTGCCTGCTTCCCGAATATTTGGAAAGTGGCAGTCATAAGAGTACTTAAAAAACCAGGAAAAGAAGATTATACACAACCTAAGTCGTATAGACCAATAGGCTTACTACCAGTTCTTGGAAAAATATTTGAAAAAATGCTAGCAAACAGGATGGTGTGGCAGATGGAGAACCAAAACAGGCTCAGCCCCCGTCAGTATGGCTTTCGCCAACAAGTAAGTACGGAGGACGCATTATACGACATGGTGTCGCTAATAAGAGATAA
>OX638221.1:25000-30000 GCA_951805285.1 Thymelicus acteon
CCTAACCTAACCTAACCTAACCTAACCTAACCTAACCTAACCTAACCTAACCTAACCTAACCTAACCTAACCTAACCTAACCTAACCTAACCTAACCTAACCTAACCTAACCTAACCTAACCTAACCTAACCTAACCTAACCTAACCTAACCTAACCTAACCTAACCTAACCTAACCTAACCTAACCTAACCTAACCTAACCTAACCTAACCTAACCTAACCTAACCTAACCTAACCTAACCTAACCTAACCTAACCTAACCTAACCTAACCTAACCTAACCTAACCTAACCTAACCTAACCTAACCTAACCTAACCTAACCTAACCTAACCTAACCTAACCTAACCTAACCTAACCTAACCTAACCTAACCTAACCTAACCTAACCTAACCTAACCTAACCTAACCTAACCTAACCTAACCTAACCTAACCTAACCTAACCTAACCTAACCTAACCTAACCTAACCTAACCTAACCTAACCTAACCTAACCTAACCTAACCTAACCTAACCTAACCTAACCTAACCTAACCTAACCTAACCTAACCTAACCTAACCTAACCTAACCTAACCTAACCTAACCTAACCTAACCTAACCTAACCTAACCTAACCTAACCTAACCTAACCTAACCTAACCTAACCTAACCTAACCTAACCTAACCTAACCTAACCTAACCTAACCTAACCTAACCTAACCTAACCTAACCTAACCTAACCTAACCTAACCTAACCTAACCTAACCTAACCTAACCTAACCTAACCTAACCTAACCTAACCTAACCTAACCTAACCTAACCTAACCTAACCTAACCTAACCTAACCTAACCTAACCTAACCTAACCTAACCTAACCTAACCTAACCTAACCTAACCTAACCTAACCTAACCTAACCTAACCTAACCTAACCTAACCTAACCTAACCTAACCTAACCTAACCTAACCTAACCTAACCTAACCTAACCTAACCTAACCTAACCTAACCTAACCTAACCTAACCTAACCTAACCTAACCTAACCTAACCTAACCTAACCTAACCTAACCTAACCTAACCTAACCTAACCTAACCTAACCTAACCTAACCTAACCTAACCTAACCTAACCTAACCTAACCTAACCTAACCTAACCTAACCTAACCTAACCTAACCTAACCTAACCTAACCTAACCTAACCTAACCTAACCTAACCTAACCTAACCTAACCTAACCTAACCTAACCTAACCTAACCTAACCTAACCTAACCTAACCTAACCTAACCTAACCTAACCTAACCTAACCTAACCTAACCTAACCTAACCTAACCTAACCTAACCTAACCTAACCTAACCTAACCTAACCTAACCTAACCTAACCTAACCTAACCTAACCTAACCTAACCTAACCTAACCTAACCTAACCTAACCTAACCTAACCTAACCTAACCTAACCTAACCTAACCTAACCTAACCTAACCTAACCTAACCTAACCTAACCTAACCTAACCTAACCTAACCTAACCTAACCTAACCTAACCTAACCTAACCTAACCTAACCTAACCTAACCTAACCTAACCTAACCTAACCTAACCTAACCTAACCTAACCTAACCTAACCTAACCTAACCTAACCTAACCTAACCTAACCTAACCTAACCTAACCTAACCTAACCTAACCTAACCTAACCTAACCTAACCTAACCTAACCTAACCTAACCTAACCTAACCTAACCTAACCTAACCTAACCTAACCTAACCTAACCTAACCTAACCTAACCTAACCTAACCTAACCTAACCTAACCTAACCTAACCTAACCTAACCTAACCTAACCTAACCTAACCTAACCTAACCTAACCTAACCTAACCTAACCTAACCTAACCTAACCTAACCTAACCTAACCTAACCTAACCTAACCTAACCTAACCTAACCTAACCTAACCTAACCTAACCTAACCTAACCTAACCTAACCTAACCTAACCTAACCTAACCTAACCTAACCTAACCTAACCTAACCTAACCTAACCTAACCTAACCTAACCTAACCTAACCTAACCTAACCTAACCTAACCTAACCTAACCTAACCTAACCTAACCTAACCTAACCTAACCTAACCTAACCTAACCTAACCTAACCTAACCTAACCTAACCTAACCTAACCTAACCTAACCTAACCTAACCTAACCTAACCTAACCTAACCTAACCTAACCTAACCTAACCTAACCTAACCTAACCTAACCTAACCTAACCTAACCTAACCTAACCTAACCTAACCTAACCTAACCTAACCTAACCTAACCTAACCTAACCTAACCTAACCTAACCTAACCTAACCTAACCTAACCTAACCTAACCTAACCTAACCTAACCTAACCTAACCTAACCTAACCTAACCTAACCTAACCTAACCTAACCTAACCTAACCTAACCTAACCTAACCTAACCTAACCTAACCTAACCTAACCTAACCTAACCTAACCTAACCTAACCTAACCTAACCTAACCTAACCTAACCTAACCTAACCTAACCTAACCTAACCTAACCTAACCTAACCTAACCTAACCTAACCTAACCTAACCTAACCTAACCTAACCTAACCTAACCTAACCTAACCTAACCTAACCTAACCTAACCTAACCTAACCTAACCTAACCTAACCTAACCATAACCTAACCTAACCTAACCTAACCTAACCTAACCTAACCTAACCTAACCTAACCTAACCTAACCTAACCTAACCTAACCTAACCTAACCTAACCTAACCTAACCTAACCTAACCTAACCTAACCTAACCTAACCTAACCTAACCTAACCTAACCTAACCTAACCTAACCTAACCTAACCTAACCTAACCTAACCTAACCTAACCTAACCTAACCTAACCTAACCTAACCTAACCTAACCTAACCTAACCTAACCTAACCTAACCTAACCTAACCTAACCTAACCTAACCTAACCTAACCTAACCTAACCTAACCTAACCTAACCTAACCTAACCTAACCTAACCTAACCTAACCTAACCTAACCTAACCTAACCTAACCTAACCTAACCTAACCTAACCTAACCTAACCTAACCTAACCTAACCTAACCTAACCTAACCTAACCTAACCTAACCTAACCTAACCTAACCTAACCTAACCTAACCTAACCTAACCTAACCTAACCTAACCTAACCTAACCTAACCTAACCTAACCTAACCTAACCTAACCTAACCTAACCTAACCTAACCTAACCTAACCTAACCTAACCTAACCTAACCTAACCTAACCTAACCTAACCTAACCTAACCTAACCTAACCTAACCTAACCTAACCTAACCTAACCTAACCTAACCTAACCTAACCTAACCTAACCTAACCTAACCTAACCTAACCTAACCTAACCTAACCTAACCTAACCTAACCTAACCTAACCTAACCTAACCTAACCTAACCTAACCTAACCTAACCTAACCTAACCTAACCTAACCTAACCTAACCTAACCTAACCTAACCTAACCTAACCTAACCTAACCTAACCTAACCTAACCTAACCTAACCTAACCTAACCTAACCTAACCTAACCTAACCTAACCTAACCTAACCTAACCTAACCTAACCTAACCTAACCTAACCTAACCTAACCTAACCTAACCTAACCTAACCTAACCTAACCTAACCTAACCTAACCTAACCTAACCTAACCTAACCTAACCTAACCTAACCTAACCTAACCTAACCTAACCTAACCTAACCTAACCTAACCTAACCTAACCTAACCTAACCTAACCTAACCTAACCTAACCTAACCTAACCTAACCTAACCTAACCTAACCTAACCTAACCTAACCTAACCTAACCTAACCTAACCTAACCTAACCTAACCTAACCTAACCTAACCTAACCTAACCTAACCTAACCTAACCTAACCTAACCTAACCTAACCTAACCTAACCTAACCTAACCTAACCTAACCTAACCTAACCTAACCTAACCTAACCTAACCTAACCTAACCTAACCTAACCTAACCTAACCTAACCTAACCTAACCTAACCTAACCTAACCTAACCTAACCTAACCTAACCTAACCTAACCTAACCTAACCTAACCTAACCTAACCTAACCTAACCTAACCTAACCTAACCTAACCTAACCTAACCTAACCTAACCTAACCTAACCTAACCTAACCTAACCTAACCTAACCTAACCTAACCTAACCTAACCTAACCTAACCTAACCTAACCTAACCTAACCTAACCTAACCTAACCTAACCTAACCTAACCTAACCTAACCTAACCTAACCTAACCTAACCTAACCTAACCTAACCTAACCTAACCTAACCTAACCTAACCTAACCTAACCTAACCTAACCTAACCTAACCTAACCTAACCTAACCTAACCTAACCTAACCTAACCTAACCTAACCTAACCTAACCTAACCTAACCTAACCTAACCTAACCTAACCTAACCTAACCTAACCTAACCTAACCTAACCTAACCTAACCTAACCTAACCTAACCTAACCTAACCTAACCTAACCTAACCTAACCTAACCTAACCTAACCTAACCTAACCTAACCTAACCTAACCTAACCTAACCTAACCTAACCTAACCTAACCTAACCTAACCTAACCTAACCTAACCTAACCTAACCTAACCTAACCTAACCTAACCTAACCTAACCTAACCTAACCTAACCTAACCTAACCTAACCTAACCTAACCTAACCTAACCTAACCTAACCTAACCTAACCTAACCTAACCTAACCTAACCTAACCTAACCTAACCTAACCTAACCTAACCTAACCTAACCTAACCTAACCTAACCTAACCTAACCTAACCTAACCTAACCTAACCTAACCTAACCTAACCTAACCTAACCTAACCTAACCTAACCTAACCTAACCTAACCTAACCTAACCTAACCTAACCTAACCTAACCTAACCTAACCTAACCTAACCTAACCTAACCTAACCTAACCTAACCTAACCTAACCTAACCTAACCTAACCTAACCTAACCTAACCTA